>OX457043.1:17953112-17995612 GCA_949752735.1 Lumbricus terrestris | reverse complement strand
AAGTCAGCTTCAACAGAGCTGTCTAGTAGAACTCTATAGAGCTTTCAATACTCTGGATGCCTATAGGTGTGGTCGACTAACTGGCTCTAGTTTGCCTAAAATTAATATGAAACTTCCTGCATTGCCTCTACGCAAGAATTGCTGACTGGAACTCAACTCTCATCGTCTATACTAAAAATCATCTTGTTTCTTGATTTCTGAACGATCTGACTGATCAGGTGAGTGTTGTTTTAGTTGTGTGGCTTAACTTCATGCTGCTGTCTTTTAATTAACTGATAAAACCACTGACTAGCCAAAACAAACTTGAACCAGTTTCTGATGCAAAGCGATAGCAGAAACATCATTACATCAAGGACGCACATAAGTTTGCTTCAACAACGCGATTCTGTATCTGCCTAAAGAATGTGTTTATTTCGTTTATTAAACGTTTGGCAGAACTGTGGTTGTGCAGCAGCAAAAGTTGATATGATAGGTATTTTCTTTCAAGTGTTTGTTCAACTTTTGACTCAGACATGCCTTCGCACACCTGTTGACTTGCTTGACAGCCTCTAGAGAAGCGCAGGTATGTTGTATGAACTGTTAACCTAACCATGCATGAAAGCGCAAGGAAAGACAGTAGGTATATGATCAATCATACATTGTGCATAGGACTCGGGCGCCATAAGAGTTCATAACGATAAGTCATTAATAAATAACGAGGTAGCCGTTTCAGTGCTTCGGAAAACAATCCGCAAGGGCTACTCTTGAAAGATGACTGGCTCGTCAGGACAATAATTGTAGGCCTAGCATGACGTGTGAATTTTGCGCACAAGAGTTGAAGGAAATGCATTTCTATTTGATAAAATTCACGAAATATACGTTGTGTGTCCAATCGTAAGAGATGTTTCGCGAAGATATTTAAAATTCAGTTGCTTTTTAAAGACATTATTTTGTTCAGATTTGGGATGACCATTTTTTACAAATGTGTGACATATGGGGACGATAACATTGTTTAGGTTTGTGTGGCTAATGACGACTATTCTCAAAGCGCTTTATAAATGGTCGCATATAATACAATACAATACAAAGCAATACAATATTATTGAAATATTATGTATGACTTGTGACATATAGATCTACTCGGGTTCGATAATAGATGCAACTGAGGAAGAGATTGATTCTCTTCAACGAACTGCGCATAATATCATCCCATTTCATTTGTATACAACCTGTGTATTTTATGCATGTATGTAATGTATGTAAACTCTGTATGTATGTATGTATGTATGTATGTATGTATGTATGTATGTATGTATGTATGTATGTATGTATGTATGCATGTATGCATGTATGCATGTATGCATGTATGCATGTATTTATGTATGTATGTATGTATGTATGTATGTATGTATGTATGTATGTATGTATGTATGTATGTATGTATGTATGTATGTATGTATGTATGTATGTATGTATGTATGTATGTATGTATGTATGTATGTATGTATGTATGTATGTATGTATGTATGTATGCATGTATGTATGTATTTATGTATGTATGTATGTATGTATGTACATTGTATGTATGTATGTATGTATGTATGTATGTATGTATGTATGTATGTATGTATGTATGTATGTATGTATGTATGTATGTATGTATGTATGTATGTATGTATGTATGTATGTATGTATGTATGCATGCATGTATGTATGTATGTATTTATGTATGCTCTCATAGGAAATCTACTCCACAACTGAGGTGAAAAATCCATATAGACAATAATATTGATATTCCACAAGTCAAATCTGTAAAATTCTTTGTAGTCTATGTGGACCAACATTTAACCTGGAATGTGCACATAGAACGCATTGCACTAACACTGGCTAAAAACGTAGGAATACTAACCCGAATATCTTAATTACTGCCTAGAAACATTCTACTCACCTTGTTCTACTCTTTGATATATTCGTACACATCCTGTTGTAACATGATTTGGGTATCTAACTATAAATCTCGACTTCACAGAATTATTGCTTTGCAGAAAAGAATTGTCAGCTTAATAGCTGGTGCTCCTTACAACTCGCACTCAGAAAAGTTATTCATGCAGCTCGGGAATCTAAAAGTTTTACAAATTAAACAATTATTGCAGATGTGTGAAATCGATATTCTTATAACACATTGCCTATCTCCCATGCCAATACCTTTACCCTAGCCTCAGACATACACTCCGACAACACGAGAAACTTAGACTCATATAGAACCGAGCGTGCCCGAACAAACTCTTGATAAATCTCGATTAAATGTGCAGGTCCTAATGAATGGAATAGAATACTTCAACACCTTCGCAGTATCCCAAATCTTAAATTATTTAAGCATCATTTACGTTTATGACTGATTGACCGGAAGTCCGGAACTGTTAGTCGGGGTCCTACCTAGTGCTTCCTTTTTTTAATTAGTTAAGATTTGATGTTTCATAGTTAAGGTTTTCTTAATTTTTACAGTTTGGTATTGATTTTTTTAAATTAAGATTTTATGCTTAACATCATCATGTTTAGATCTGCATATTATGTAGTATTGTGATGTTAAAATTTGGAACGTTTAGTTTTCTTAGTTAAGTTTTGATTTATAATGTTTGAACATAGGACAAGGACGTCGTCAGCTACGCTCTGCTGATAAGAGAGTCCTCTTAGTTCCTTTTGCTCGTACTACTACCATGAAGAGTCGAGCCTTTTCTGTGGTTGGACCAGTGGTCTGGAATGGCCTTCCTTTTGAGCTACACCTACATGTACACCCTGGGACTCTAGCAGGATCCTTCCTTACTAAACTTAAAACTGTTCTTTTTGGGCGCGCTGGAGTCGGGAGCGCCTCTGAGTAGTTTTTTCTTGAAGGAGCGCTATATAAATGTCCAAATGAATGAATGAATAGTATATAATTTTTGTTGTACTGAAAATATAAACGCCTAGCACCAGAAAATGTATGTAGGTGGCCCTAACCAACGGGACTCTGTAGTCACTTCTGGGTTGCGTTTGTTACCAAGAGTGTTCATGTTTATTTTTGATGTGATGCTATAGGCCTATCATGTTTGCTTCTTGGCGCAATAAAAAAATTGATTGATTGACTGTATGTGTATGTATATATATATATATATATATGTAGGCCTATGTATCTGTGTTTGTATGTATGTATGCAGACCTATGTATGTACGTATGAATGTAGACCTGTGAAGCAAATTAATACAGCATCTTTAAAGCCTTACATGAGCGCAAATAGGCTGATACGATAAGTAGTTGTTTTCCTGCTTATTTTAGATCTCTTAGTAAATTTCAAAAAGAAAAAGAGATAGATAGACGAAAGTTTCATTGCTTTTATTTTCAGTAACAAAGACTATGGCTACCGCTTTGCCCGTGCTTGCATTGATACTGGTGGGCTGCAGTGTTTCAGAGACCTACCTCACATGTTACCAATGTAACCCATACCCCACCGCAGGGCCAGACCCCTGTAAGGATCCGTTCACACAAAACGGACAAACCACCTGCGTTGGATCAACCTGCGTGAAAAGTTACGCTGACTGCAGCGCCGTATCAACCCCGCCATACTGCCAGGGCTCAACAGGTAGGCTTATTGCGAGTTTCATCATCATCATCATCATCATCATCATCATCATCAACATCATTGGGCTCAATGCCCGTAAGAGTCCGACGCCACTCTCTGTCTGAGTCTGTCTCGTGTCATGCTGCCCATTTTCAACAGGTCCAGTCAGCAGGTCTGCTCCATACCATTAACATCTTGGAGCAGATAGACCGCCTTGTCTAAATGAAGAGAATATTGGGAAAGAGGCATGAAGGACAACTTGGGTCAATGCCCGTATGTGTCCCACGCTCTTCCCCGACTCTCTCCACCGGTCTGTCCTGACCGGCCTGTGCATGTCTGCCAGGGGCTTCTATCCCTATACAGGGCCGTTTTAAGGAGTTTTGGGGCCCTAGGCACAAACCCTAATCCTAAACATATCCACGAGTCTAATCTACTCTAGCCAAATCAAGGTTTCTGGGGACGGAGAACAAGTATTTACACACACATTTTTGTCGGTCGATTGCTCGAGACGTGTAGCGCCGAGACGGGAGGGCTATGGGAAAGGAATGTCCGAATGTGTCCCTCCATGAAGTCACAAATTGTTGAATTTTCACATTGCATTTTAAGCTGCCATCTTTACAAAATTGCTCAACATTCGCAGTGATGACATGCCTAGTCTAAGACTTCTATGATTGTTCTTGCAATTATAATAATTCCTTATTCAGTTTCCACATTGTAATGATAGGCCACATGCAGCATTGTAAGCTGGGATCTAAGCAAAATTACAGATTATTATTTCAGTGCTGATTACAAGAGTGGTTGAAAGTTTCAATAAAATTAATATAATTATTATTACAATCATAATTTCTTGACGTATCAAATTCAGCAACTCAGTTCTGCTGCTTCTGGACCATTAGGCCAACAGCATAATAGGCCTAGTAGCCTAACGAATAACTGCAGACAGATCTAGGCTATAATTATATAAGACCTACTTTCTTGCATTGGAATTGGCTTATTCCCGCGCGTTGCTAAAAAGGCTTGTATTGTTGACCATGGAGGATAGGCCTACAGTTCTCGGAATTGCCACAAATGTTACACAAACCAAGGAAGAACCGCCAAAATCTGGAAGTCATGTAGTAGGCCTAATGATGCTGTTTTACTAAGTGTTCAAGTAACAAAACCTTTTTAAATTTCGACAGTTTTAACTTTGAAAGGTAGCACTAAAAAGTCGAAAATTGGTTTTACAAAAATAGTACTTGTACAAATATTAACAGTAAATTATACTCATTGTAAGATGATTGTATCATATTATTACATTAATAGATTTTATCGTCGTAATATCATACAATAGTAAATAATATCACGGTATATTACTAGAGTTCGTGTATTATACAATAATGTAAGCAGCAATTCAAACTTATAATTTGGTCAAATGTTTTGGGTAGTCATTTCTGGGTGAAGTTCCTTCCACACTGGGAGATGCTTAGATTAAACACTGAACGTAACCCGATTCCCGTCTCAAACTCTCAGTCTCAGATATAGAGTGCCGGTACTCTATTCATGCCTTCTATGGGCATGTGTGTCATTTTGTTACGTTTATTAATATTGATAGAAGAACCTAGGCCTATACACAGCTAGAGCACAGCAATCTTTGTATTACAAGTGTACTGTGTAAAATAAATTTAAGCTTAGCACACGTTAAAGTTCGTATAACATGTTGCTAATTTGTTATGCAATGTAGCATTTTGGGTCGCCGCGGGGCCCCCTGTTGCGCGGGGCCCTAGGCCCGGGCCTCGCGGGCCTGTGCCTTAAAACGGCTCTGTCCCTATACATGCCGGGCGCAGCTTGCGCCCAGTGAAAAAGAGGGGGGAAATGGAATTTTTTTCCCAATTTTTAGCAATGTAAACCTACAGCGTTCTGTTTGTTGTATATTGGATTAAACGAATATACAATACAATTACACTTTTTGCGGGTTACAACGAGGGCTTCTATTCCTATACATGGCGGGCGCAGCTTGCACCCAGTGAAAAATCGGGGGAATCAGACAAGAGCCAAAACTCGTCTGTAGGGGGGGGGGAACCGGCCATGGAGGACAGTGTTCAATCTATAGACATCTCTAGGGAAGTTCTCCAGAAATTACTTCCCCACAGAAAATGTTGGCAGAATGGTAATAGTTTTTAGCCTAACTATAGCCTACTATCTAGGCCTACTTTTTGCATCACATGAACTGCTATAATATTTACGATTATGTGATTATGATGATATTATTTGCTATTTTAGTAAATGACACAATCATAATTAAAATAATGAATATAATTTAATATTATATAGGTCTACTTGTACAAATAGGCAACCATTTTTGTACAACTAAATGGCATCTCTTCAGTATTAACCTATATTTCAAATTTCAGACTCAAATTTCAAAATGTTGTGTTCCTTGAACTCTTAGTAAAACAGCATCATTATTACGAAGGCCTATATATTGTATTTTCATTCTATTGCATTGTACTCTATCCATAAATTTATGTAACGCCTCTCGCAGTGCACACTGATCAGAGACGCTAAACACAATGCATGGCATTGGCTACCCAATTTTGGCAGTTTGGTAGTTCCTGCCATGGTTTATGTATCATTTGTAACAATTTCTGCTAACTGTATCTTGGTCAGCAATTCACGACCGTCTTGGGCAAAGAGACAGGCATTAATTAAACTGCTTGAATTGCAACAAATAGGCTATACACCGCTATAATTTTTATGGGCCTAAGTTTAGGCCTACTCTCGTCAGCAATTATTCATTATCGTATAGTCCATCACTGTGCAGCAGAAACAGCAGAACTGAGTTGCTGAACTGGATAAATAAAGAAATAATATTGTTGTAATTACAAGTATATTTATCGAAATCTCAAGCCACTCTTTTATCAGCACTGCAGAAGTGTCAGAGTAATTTTGTTAGAATGACATCGTAAACTGCTAGTACCATACAGGCCTAGGCCTACAATGTGGAAACTCCCAACAATATGATTGTTAGGTATAGGGCCATTTGTCAAGTCATAGACCACTCTTTTCAGCAATCCTCCACTGAAATAATAGGCTAGTAGTTGTAAAAACGACGGCCTAAAATGCTGAAATTGCAATGCGGAAATTGGAAAAAATTCTTACGGGGAGGAGACCATCCCTCTCCCAAACCGTCCCACATCTCAGAAACCTTCATTCACCAGAGGAATTGACGCGATAACCTATTGCCGAGAGGGAAGACCGACCCAGGAATAGGGGGGGGGAAGAAGATGGATTGCGCCCGGCTGCTTAGGGGGGATAGAAGCCCCTGATGTCTGCTCCACATCATGACACCTTGAAGCATCTGGGTCGCTCTGTCACTTGTGCCGTGGTTTTTTGCGGATTTCAATCGTCTTGGTCTTTTACTGCCAGCGTATCGCCACCCCTCTGGCAAACCTTCCTCACTTTGTCCGGGCTTAGGACCGGCACAGGGACGTTGTTGGTTCCCTGTGGCGGAGGATGGATGCAGTTTAACGTCGTGCCCAGGATTGCGAGTTTGCCAATTAGCAAACCATATATATTGTATATTCGTTTAATGAGCAAAACAGGTTGGCAAACCGCAACTTTTTATATTGAGACAGACAAAATTTACATTGAAATGATAATGTTAAAGGGAGCAATCAGTTATTGGAATTGAATTGAATCGATAGTTAGACTAATAGGCCTATGCTTTAGTAATATGTTCGAAAAGAACTCAATATTCAAGTTCAATTCACATAGCAAACAGCAAGCAATATAAAAATTCAATCAAATCAGCGAGTAATATTCAAATGCAACCAAATTAGCAAACAATGTTCAAATTAAATTAAATTAGCAAGCTATATTCAAATTCAATTCAATTAGCAAGCAATATTCAAATTCAATTCAATTAGCAAGCAATATTCAAATTCAATTCAATTAGCACGCAATATTCAAATTCATCAAGTAATATTCAAATTTAAATAAATTAGCATGCAATAGCCAGGACTACCTTAGTACCCTACTGTAGTGTAGATGCTGCTCAGAATAGTTAGAACTCAGAACAGACTCACTTCACTGCTATTCAAACCAGTCGTGCTATAAATACTCCTTAGAATCACTTCAACCGCAAAACGAGCGTGTTGTTAATGGGACTAACATATATTAATTACATAAGTGCTACTAATAATTATGTACGACTCTCGACGCTTTTAATTCGTTACCTGTTCTACTCTTGTGTAATCTGAATTGTTATCTCGGCGTTTCGCTGTGCATTTCTTAATGTTTTAGTTCAACGTTTTGAATGTACTAACTATGTAGATGAGCCAGCCGAAGCCGAGTCTTTATAGCTGGCCTGTTTGACCTTTTCGGCTGAATAATTGACCAAGCATCAATGCTATGTCCAATTTTTAATTTAATAAGTTGTATTTGGAGGAGCGTCGGTGGCGCATTGGAGAACATACTGGCATGGGATCAGCGGACTCGAGCTCGATTCCCGAAGCCTCCGTAGGATAGATGTGCTTTGCATACTGCTAGGCTGCTAGCTATTAGCGCCCTTGTATTGCAGACCATCTGTTCTGTAAGTAGGCCTAGTTAAGATTTGTGATTTGTGTTCTAGTGAATTGTTTCAATTGTATATTGTAACCGGTTGCGGACTCCATGACACTCAATCCCGCGACACTTAATACCACGACAAGTTAGTACCGGACTCTTAATCCCGGCGACATTTAATTCCGTGCCTGTTGAACCCGCGACAGTTACCCCGGTTGCGGTGTGTCAACTGGATTGTTCAATAAAGAAAATTATTATTTGTCCTAAAGTGTTATTTCTGGAAAAAGTTACCTATAGTATTCTCTGTAATGAACTTCTTTGTCTTTCTTTATGCAAGCGTTTAGAAACCATTCTCTTTCATTGTGCATGGTTTGGTGTCATGTCAGGAGCGGTAGTTTCTCTTGAAGTGGCGCTATATAAATTTTTGATTAGAATTACAATGCGCTACATTGTTATGTTAGTGGTGACATGTATGATATTATGCTAGTCTATAAACGAGTCAATCAATCTGTCATTCAATACAATTGTATTTGTATAATACAAAATCAACGCTGAAAGGAAATGCTTTGACGCTCCTTAACTTTCCAGTGAGGCTGGCGAAATAAGTGGCAGGACAGTGTTGGGATTTGAAAATAAGTGCATGTACGCCGTCCATGACCGTCCAGCTACACTTCAAGCCCTGTGTAATATTTATCATTAGCCCGTATCTTTTACATACCAGGGAATTTACCGGTTTGCTTGTCATTTTACTATGCTATTCACGCCTAATTCCTGTCAGTCTGAATCATTTTGTAGGTAATTACGTGTTTCGCTCTTGCTCAAACGCGACGATACGGTACGACCAATGCTCCACGCTTCGTTTCACTGACGGAAATGTCGTCTACTGCTTGTGTAACAGCGACAGATGCAACGACGCACAGGCCATGAGACCCAGCAACAAGATGGCGACCGCTGTCATGGCGGTCATGGTGTCGGCCATGTTTGTCTGAAGGAAATGACAAAAATTCCCACAATTTATTCATATCTATGAAGATCTGTAGGGTATATAGGCTATACGTGTGTTTATGTACGTAGGCTACATACACACGTATGCATTTTTGAGTTTATATATATGCATATAATGTGTCTAGATTCAGTACAATAATATGGCGCATTTAAACTATATCATAACAGCTCCTTCCATGTTAACTGGGAAAATGGTGCCTATAATTATATATAATTATATATATATATATATATATATATATAGAAAACCCAATTTTATTGAGCAATGTTCCGATAACTGTCAATGTCGCCAAAGTCAGATGTCATGAAGTGTAGATGTAGGCTATTCCTGTGTACATGTATATCAACTCCTCCGGTTTTTAACTATTTATGTAGCCCGATTTTTACTTTGACTGTGTGAATTAATAAATTTTCTGAAGATCTAAACTATGATTGGGCCTACGAGCATTGAGCAATGAACCAGAATTGATATTCCTGATTTATTTTGACATTGTATGCCACTATAATTTTGCTGATGCATCTGTCTGTAAGCCTATCACTCTGGAGTTTGGTAGTAAAGAAAAGGCAATGCCTGGTTTAGCCTGAGTGTATACTATAGCTGAGAATGTTGCGCTATCCATAATTGATATTTTTAAAAATATCGTCTTGAATTATCCTAACGTGCAGGTGACCGTATGCTAAGCGGGACCATGCCCCCTTTAGACGTCCCCTTTCGAATCCATTAGAACGCTTCGTCTGATTAATTTCACGTTGACTCTTCTCCCTGGCTTATTGTTAAATGTTAATCTGATCAATGTATTTACTTTTAGCATTTTATAGGTCTA
This sequence comes from Lumbricus terrestris, assembly GCA_949752735.1. Classification (NCBI taxonomy): domain Eukaryota; kingdom Metazoa; phylum Annelida; class Clitellata; order Crassiclitellata; family Lumbricidae; genus Lumbricus; species Lumbricus terrestris. Next base: position 17,985,667 of record OX457043.1, on the reverse strand, counting down.
ATCGATAAAAAATTGATTTATTGATTGATTCTTTGATGTCTCTGTAAAAGTTTAGACGACGAGAAATCAATGTCTGCTTCTGTAGACAAAGTTGACTGAATTGTTGCCCTGCTGAGAATTTACGTTGCTTGTATGACTTAAAAAAACCCTTCGCTGCCCTTATGACGAGCACCGCTCGTCATAAACCATCTGTAGGTTGTGTGCCCTTATGACGAGCGCCGCTCGTCAATAAATAAGACTGCCTCTGTGCTTAGTGTAGCACTTCAGGCACTGATTATTATTCAAAGTATAGGCGCCTGAAAGTCAATAGGGTATGCTCTTTAATGTTTTGGCTGGTATTGGACTACTTTTGTGCTCAGTTTGTACGGCCATTCTAGAAGATGTGCCAAATATGCCAATGTTGAAAGTTTTTGGCTATTTTTCACAGATGTAGGGCTATCTAAATCGCTTTCAGTCTGGAGTTGTGATAAATATAAACTTGTTGTCACCGCTTTTAATAATGTTACATATATTATAGATTTATTTACTGCAGCAGTGCATCACGCTATGATCAATGCAGCTCAATTCCAACTGCATATGCCCTTCTAGCTTTGGTACCTTCTAGCGTCTACCTCTACCTCCAGCATAGGCTATCTACTAGGTTATCAGTATCTGGTGAAAATAAATTAGTAATATCATTTGTTCACATAAACATTAGGTTTTTATAGAATTATAGTCATTGCAAAAGTTAATGTCGCACATAAATTATAATTACAACAATAAACGCTGTTGTACATTTGCACGTTATGCGGTGGCACACGGGGCGTCATTTTGCCCACGATGACGTGGCAGCGAAGGGGTTAAGTGCCTTGGTTACAACTCTTCAGACCATAATACTTCACAGTTGACAATTGGCAGGAGCAACTTTAATCGAGGCCCGGCGACTCACGGCGGATCTGGGGGAATCTAGGCGGAAAATAGGGGAAACGCCGGACTTACGCGGACAAATACATAGGCAAGATCAATTAAAAAATGGAAAGGAGGGTGAGGTGGATGGCCTTAGATTGAGAGAAAGGCCGTGGGATTGAAGGAGGGACGGATGGAGGGAGTCACCAGAGTTTCGTGCTTCCTGATTAGTCGGTTCTTAGGTGTATGAGGCAAATCCGTAGGTGGGGAGGGGTGGAATGGAGGGTTCGAGGGTGAGGTTGAATGCGGTAGAGAGAGAGAGAGAGAGAGAGAGAGAGAGAGAGAGAGAGAGAGAGAGAGAGAGAGAGAGAGAGAGAGAGAGAGGCTGCTGGATGAAAGGAGGGAAGACGTGAGGATAGGGTGAAAGGCTGGCCAGTTCGCGCGAGAGCAAGATCGTGAAGACTGGAGGAATAGTGGGTTGGTTGCCGCGAAGTGGAAGCCAGTTCAGGTCCCAGTATGCCAAGCGCTGCTTCCGAAGTCATTCCCGGTCGGTGTGGGGTTTGCGCTGCTGATTAGGGATTACTAATTGCTCTAACTAATACGTTCTAATTATTATTGATTAATATCATGCAAGTACTATGAGGTAATTTGCATGGCCTAATTAGCGTGACCCAATTAGTATGACCTAATTAACATGGTCTAATTGGCATGCTAAAATTAATGTACCCTAATTAAGATGTCCCTGACCTTTGACCTTGACCTTTATGGGTTTATGTGATTAGAAAGCGCAATTAGCCTACATGCAATGAAAAAACGCGGAAGTTTAAAATGGGACAATGCCCGACTAAATAAACATCAATTTCAGATCTAGGTCTACGTGTATAATGCGTAGAGGACGCAACTGCGTGCGGTGAAAAATGCGGCAGTTTTAAATCAATAATCTATCAATCAATTTTCGCTTACTCAACATGGGAAAATGGCAAACGTGCTCTAGTTGATAAAATCCAATTTCAAATCTGGGTCTATGAGATTTGGCGATCACAGTGGGAAAATGCGGAAGTTTAAACTTCTAGGCTAGATAGAAATTTAATATCAAATCGGGGTTCACGAGATTAGCAACATGCACAAACGTATGCGGAAGCTAAACATTTCAAACATGACAGACTCCTCCTCCTACTCTTCCTCTTCCTCTTCTTCTTCTTCTTCTTCTTCTTCTTCTTCTTCTTCTTCTTCTTCTTCTTCTTCTTCTTCTTCTTCTTCTTCTTCTTCTTCTTCTTCTTCTTCTTCTACTGCTACAAAAAACAACTACTAGTACCACTACTATTACTGCAACGGTTTTAACCGTTGGTTGAATGTTAGACTATATGCGGAGACATTTTCCCATTACACCGATTTTTTTTAGCTGGGTGCTGAACACCTGTTCCTAGCTCCCATCAGTGGCGGCGCCAGGATTTCAGTTTCGGAGGGGCTGAAGCCCGCGGAAAAATTTTCCATTTTCGCCGCCAAAATTTCTGACGACCTTTTTTTTTTTTTTTTTTTTTTAGTCATCGATCAAAAATCGTGGATTTTCTATGTAAAATAATTAAAATGGCCTTTTTTTAGGGGGGGCTTAGCCTCCTGTAGGGGGGGCTTAGCCCCCCAGCCCCCCCTAGCGCCGCCACTGGCTCCCATTGGTGCAAAGTTTAGTAGAGAGGACAAACGTGTTATGTACAAATTTCATTATTTCTAGAAAACGGAATTTCCAATTTAAAATGCCTATAAAAAAAATCACGAAGTCACATTATCATATTTTCTTGCTGCCAGTGCATGGTCTCGAAGCTTGACATTTACAAAATTAAGGTAGGGGAGGGTGCCCCAAGACGGGACGGTGCACAAGATGAGACGATTCAGTTTTCTCGCAGTCGTTTTGCGCGTTTCTTTCTTATTAGCCTTCAATGAATCGACGATTACCGCGGCTATGTATGCACGAGTTTCAGTTCCTGTGTTGACGATATCCGATATACAGATAAACATTTTTTGTTTTGAGCTAGTTAGCTTGAGATTTTGCGAGTTTAAATAATCGCATAAAGTCATCACTGTATATACGGACACATTTTGAAACGTGTTTGGTGGCAAGACACAGTAAAATATATTACCAAACGCATGTATTTTGAGATGAACGATAATACGTTGTGTTTACATAAAAAATTGATGGGTTCACACATCATGCATAGAGTGCACAAGATGGGACATGCTTTGTGTGCCCAAGACGGGACGCGTCCCGTCTTGGGCACACGTCATATCCCAATGGTGAACTACTCGTCCCATCTTGGGCACCCGCAACACACCAGCTGTACAGTATGCACAGTAAAACAATTTCTTAGTCAGGATATTATATAGGTCGGTGCATTCAAGCTTTAGACCACGCAATCAATTAGTGGTCATGGCTGCGCTAACTAGTGTTGTGTATTGTAAATCATTTTCTCGTGTGCTCGTTCGATGTGGGATCCCTCCCCCAATTTGTCAATTCAGCCTTTTCTTATTTGGTGAGAACAGTGCGATGACGATGCATGTGCTAAAACTGCTTGTTCACAGTGAAATCATCAATCTTCTGAAGTTGGTAAATTAAATTAAGATGTTTAACATGGGAAAAGAAGTTGATATTTTAATGTCCCATCTTGGGCACCCCGGTGCCCAAGATGGGACGATTTGTAGGTCAACAAAAGTTCATTGTTTCGTTTAAGCCATACATTGTTTTCTTGCAAATTGCTTGCCAGATGGTGGTTAAAGGAACAGTTTAAAGGAAGGAAGAAGTAGCGAATATGTAATGTCATCAGCAAAGGTGATTTGGAGGAAATACTGCGAATCGTCCCGTCTTGGGGCACCCTCCCCTAATTTCCTCAACCGCCTGTTATAACCATAAAACAATCGTAGCAACTGGTAAGATGTTCACGGCTGACAGAGGCAAACGGCATACAAAGTTAACGTTATCGTAGAAGATCACCTGCACAACATGATAGAACTTTTAGTGATTGCAAGCAATTTATTTGCACTTCTTTCAATGACTTGAAGCGTGGGATCTCTTATAATTATCATGATGCCCTCAGTCGCATAGATACGAACTACCCTTACCGATCTTTTGCCATCACATTTAAAGATCCTGTATACATCACTCCGTCATTAAACGTATGCTGCATGTACGTAAAAGAGCAGGCTGATGCGCAGGAACAAATTGAAAAAGCTGAGGCACTTGCGAGTCAGGTCGCTAAAGCCATATCCAATAATAATTATTTCTCAGTTTCACGTTGTGTAGGACCTATAAATAGCAGCATTAGTGCTTTAGTGTGAAGAAATTAATTAAAAACCAAAAAGTAGTAGTTAAAAAAGGAAAGCGATTTTCCAGGGGGCGAGTGCCCCCATGTTGCCCCCCTCTTGCCCTTATGTGTGGGCGCCCATGGCAGGGCTTTTTAAACGTGCAGTTGTACACAAAATGTGCAGTTCTAAACGGATTTGTGCAGTTGTAGAAGCACTTCTGTACAGTTAAAACTAGCAAAAAAGGTCATTGTCCTCCGATTGGAAGTAATTTGCCATGGAGGATTGGAAAGAAAAGAAGGGGTTGTGCAGTTCTAAAAATTCCTTAAAAACAGCCCTGGCCCATGGAAATATACCACAGTTCTGCTATTACGAGAACTACAGCATCCAAGAGGATCATTGTTTAATTGCAGTTGTGTGATAATTGGGAATTAGCCTACGCCATTATATCATGGAAGGGTCACTTTGTTACTTATCTGCAGGAATTAATTAGTAAACCATATCTAAGTCGGGTCGAGTCGAGGAAACAATCATCGACTCCACTTGGCAGAACCAACGATCGACTCAACTTGCAAGTCGATCGAATCGACGATTTTTTAGCTGGCAATACACTGATTTTCACCGACTGATAATTGAAAACACGTCGTTTGTTAGGGTTTTGAACTCTGTCTAAGAATAAGTTTAAATAGAACGTGTTAAATATTATAATAGACGGCGGTCACCGCTCGTAGTGTCCCAACTGAATAGCCTCAGCTTGCAGTGCCCAACCAGGCAACAACCCGTCAGCTACAACCAATTTACACGGTAGTTCCGGCCACTGATAAGTCAACCCTGTGCTAGTGCATATAGAGGATCTTCACAAAGAAACACGCTCATTGAGGTCGTCTCCAGTCAAAGGTTTAATGGTCGGTTTTTATTTGAGTGCTACCGTACTAATTAAGGTAGGTCGATGTTCATAGCAAGTTCAGTAATCTATCGTTATGGGCTTTTAAAATAAATTATGAACAATGCTGCGTGGGCTTTAACGTTGACTCACAAAAAGTTGCTAAATAGAAGTCGGATTGTTAAACATAATTTTGTTAAATATAAGTGGCATTGTTGAAAGGATTATTAATTTTGTCTAAATTGGATTTGGATTGATGACAAATAATTGCCATATTATAAAGAGAAGTTGGATTGATGAAAAGAACTCTTGCCTAAATAGAAGCTGGATTATTGAAAAGATTCTTGCCAAAGTGGAAGTTGGATTAATGAGAGATAATAAGTCTGCATGGGCGAACAAGTTAGAACGCCAAAATGACAAATTACCTGATCGCTCTCTGCCTAAAATGTTTATTGGTAACAAAATCTGATCTCCTAATCTAATGCTTAAAACTCTGGGGTTTGATGCATGAAAATTTCTGCAATAAAATTTAATGCATTTAATGCGTTTACTGGTGCTCATCGGATTTAACTCGACCGCATAATATATAAATTTGTTATTTGACCTAAAATAAAATAGTATAAGGCCATCATATCGATTGCTCATATTAGAAGTCATGATTGTGGTTAAGATGCCTTGCCTTGCCTTCAACCTTCCTCGACACGAGGGTTGGTCGAGGGTTGGTCGCATTTTGGACAATTTTTCTCCATCCTCTCCTGTCTTTGGTTGCTCTCAACAATTCCTCTGTTGATAATCCAGTCCATTCACACATGTTGTCCCACCACCTTTTTCTAGGTCTTCCCCTTGATCTTTCTCCCGGAACCGTTCCTTGCATAATCTCCTTCTCTAAGCAGTCTCCATGTTTCCTCGTGATGTGCCCGAAGTATGACAACTTCCTCCCTTTAATTGACTCCAGTAGACTCCTTTCTACGCCAGCCGTCTCCAGAACCCATTCATTTGTTCTTTTCTCAGTCCATGATATGCCGAGGATTTTTCTTATACCTTTCATTTCAAATGCCTTTATTCTATCCTCATCACTCTTTTTTATTGTCCAACTCTCACAACCATACATCATCACTGGCCACACAAGAGTCCTCATTAACTTTAACTTTGTAGATATTTTGATGTTATGGCTTTTCCACAGTTTCTTCAGATCTGCACCTACTCCATGTCCTCTCGCGATTCTTACTCTTATCTCCTTGCTACACTCAGCATCTTTTGTTATGAGTGACCAAGCAGCTGTTCATATGAGTTTATATTGGAACCGTAGACCTATGCGCTGAGGCACCGAAAGCCAATAGAGACCGAAGAGTTATAAAAGTTAGACTAATATTTCTAAATGAATGGGTGTCTCTAACGAATCCAGATATAATTCTGGCAAACGTCGGAAGAAGAACCATAAGGCGATCAGCGGAGTTAAGAATTCACTGAATTTTGGAAAGGTTTTGAGGCAGAACTGAGGATCCATGTTATTTAAGTTAACTAAAACTGTAACTGAAATTAAGTTAACTGAAAAGTTCCATTTGAGCAGGGCACTTTTTAAGGGATTTTTAGAACTGCACCACTCCTTCTTTCCTTTCCAATCTTCCATGGTAAATTACTTCCAATCCGAGGAAAATGACCTTTTTTGCTAGTTTTAACCGCACAGAAGTACTTCTACAACTGCACAAATCCATTTAGAACTGCCCATTTTGTGTACAACTGTACGCTAAAAAAGCCCTGCATTTGAGTAAACTGATACTAAAACTGAGAAGTTCTGAAAACTGAAACCAAAACTAAAGTAAAAAATTTAAGACTTAAACCAAAACTAAACTTGAGCACTGATAGCTTTATTGATCTTCCTGTGTGGCGGCGTGGCGCACAAACCGAGTGGCGGAAATGACTGCAACAGATAGCGGCGCACGAACTCATGAATGGCGCGGGTGTAGGACATTAGCCCCCAGGACAAAAGCCCCCGGACAAAAACCCCGCCAGACATTAGCCCCCCCGGACAAAAGCCCCCGATTTTGCGTAGGACATTAGCTCCCGGACAGAAGCCCCTCCAGTGGCGGCGTCAGGATTTCAGTTTCGGGGGGCTGAAGTCTCGCAGCGGAAATTTCCCATTTTCATCCACCAAAATTTCTGACGACCTTTTTTAGTCATCGGTCGAAATCTCATGAATATTTTCCATTTTCACCGCCAAAATTTCTGGCGACATTTTTTTGGTCATCGGCCGAAAATCGTGGATATTTCAATGTAAAAATCGGATGGCCTTTTTTTAGGGGCTGGGTTGAGCCTCTTATAGGGGGGAGTTAGCCCCCCTAGCCCACCTAGCGCCGCCACTGACCCCCTCCCATATGTGCAAATCATAGAAAAGTGCCGCAACTTGACTTGTGACTGGCATTTACATGAAAACGAAAGTTCTTAGTGTCATTTAGGTCCTAATTGTGTCAGTAGGCCTATTGACTTATATTTAAAATAAACGGATGGGAATCGTATAGGGCCTATACAGCCTATTTGTCTAGTGTCCTACTATATAAGTTTGATAAGGTCAGTTAGGCTACATCAGTTTCGTTGACTTATCAGCGTCGTTTCAATCCAAAATTAGATTCAATACCGTACATTAGAGACATGAACGATTGGAAATCGTATACAATAGATCGGCCTACTTGTTAGTGTCAGTTTTGGCTACAACGATTTCACAAACTTTGGGCTTCTAATTTTTCACATTTATGAGAGACTTTACACAATGAGTTCTACAATCAATGCCTTTAAATGTTTTATAATGTGCATAATAAAACTTCAATTAACTTAGCATATTCTTACAATGTTAAACTAATGTGCAATGTAGGCCTATAGATAGGCCTATTCGCTTAGCTTGAACCTATATTGTTACATTTTGTGCAACATTTTTAGGTGATGATATCATAGACTGGGGGGCTAATGTCCTACCTGGGGCGGACTAATGTCCGGGGGCTTTTGTCCGGAGGAGGCTTTTGTCCAGGGGGGTTAATGTCCGTTCCCCGAATGTCGCACATGTCTGAAAGCAATATCTGTCAAGTAAGCATCCGGCCAAACCCTTTATCTAAAAGATTTCTCTTTCGCGGCCAGTCTATTGTAATATGCGGTCAGCCACAAAGATCGGCTGTGGCCGGTGACACGAAACGGAGTACCCCCAGAAAGCTATCCGGGGGGATGAATTAATCTATCCCCCGGATGGAATTAACCGGTCTATACTATCCGGGGGGATAAACCATTCTATCCCCTTTTTGAAAAATGCGCATAATAAAAAAATTTTATGCTGTAATCTATCTGCGCAAAACCAGTCGTAAGTCGAATTTAAGTGCTCTAAGCAATGCTCAGATAAAGGCAACTCGAATTTATTTAGTGACTCCGAGTGTTCTTAAGTGTTTTAAATGTTTAAGTGCTCTAAAAACAGGGAAAAACAAATTATCTAGTAGGAATAAATATGTCTGTTAGTGTCATTGTTCAAAACAAAGCAGATGAAAATTAATTTGCAATAAAAACTACACGCGGAAGCGATTTTTTCGACTTTTTTATTTTTTGGGGATACAATTAATACGGGGGATACTCTATTTCGTGACACCGGCGGCAAGATCAGTGGCGTAGCCAGGAATTTTTCATGGGGGGTTTTATGGCCGGAAACCCTGTTTTTGCTACTTTTTCTTACTTAAATGGATAAATAGCCTTAAAAACCTTTTCCCCGGAGCCAATGGGGGGAGTTTTAACCCCCGAAACCACCCCCTTGCGTATACGCCACTGGGCAAGATAGTGACAAGTATAATTATTTCGATTACAATGCGGATCATAACAGAATTTGTTGCGTTTGTAAGAACCTTGTAATATCAATTATTGACAAGGAAATGGCACAATCTGAGGGTCTGCGTGCGAGCGACACAAGTGACTAATTTGTTTAAATATCAATTTAGAATGTGTCTTGTGGGCTTATGTCTGAGTCGTCAAGTCAGTGCATCGTGTTGTGTCACAGTTAATTGAACAAAATAACAATAATAATAATAATCCTTTATTGAACAATCCGAATGACAGACCGCAACCAGTTAGAGTGTAGGCCTACAGTTATGTAATTGAAACAATTCACAACAACGCAAATGACAGAAGACATAAATCTTAACTACTAAGAGAACAGACAGCCTACAATACACGGCGCTAATAGCAGCCTACAAAGCACGTCTGCCCTACGGGGCTCGAACTCGAGTCCCGCTGATCTCCATGCCAGTGTATTATCCGATGCGCTACCGAGCGATCCGAATTCCGGCATAATAAACAGCAAGCATAGCTCTTTTGTTGCCTTAGTTACTTAGTAACTGGCAGAGATCACTGATGAATGTAACTTGTGATGATAATATTTGACAGGCTACTTCACTTGCAATGTAAAATCTAACGGGTCATTTTTATTCGATGCTGCAGTGTCAGTCATGAACAAAATGGCCTGGATGTTGATCTGCGGAGTGACAGCGTTAATGGCGCGAACAACCACTGCCATTAAATGTCACGAGTGCGACAGCAGTGAAGATGAGGCATGCGACGATCCATTCTCTTCTCCCACTACAGCGGAAACTTGTTCAGCCGGGACGAAGCAATGCATCAAGTTTAAGGGCACAGTAAACGGTATGCCCTTCATCATGAATTTTTTTAAAAATAATAACATTTTTATGCCTAACCTGAATCGACTGTTGCTGCCGCATTTACCAATCGACTCATTAATAAAAAAAATTCATCATTTTATCACCAAGACAATCCAGCAGATGATTTGGGACCCCAGTGGGCGGAATCTCCCCCCTTTTTTAACATCTCCCTTAGGGCAAGGACCTTCAAAGTCCTTGCCTTAGGATTAGGGTTCTAAACTACACGAGTTTATCATGCTCAATTTATAAGGCGCAGGTTATTTATAATATACTGCTCATGTACCACTGTTGTACTGATCTCGCATTCTCGGCCCTGGTCCTCGATGCTGGAACTTACTTCCTCTCGCTATTCGATCGGCCGGCTCAGGGGACACTTAAATCCATGCTGAAATCATGCTTGTTCGCTAGGGTTTATCCCGTGTGGTTGCTTTGTAAGGCGACCTTGTAATGGCATGGCTGTGTTACTGCGCCATATAAATTGTCGTAATTATAATTATTATAATTATAATTATTGTTATTACTATTATTACTATTATTATTATTATTATTATTATTATTATTATTATTATTATTATTATTATTATTATTATTATTGTTATTATTATTATTATTACTATTACTATTATTATTTAGTGTAGCTTAAGCTGACCACGTGTAGGCTATTGCTGTATTTCTCCGCGGAGTTTAGGCCTGTCTCTTGACAATTGAGTTTTCTGAAAACAGTCTCCAGTTCTAAAAAAGCTATGTAAATTCAGCTTGTAAAACACTGCTTTGCGAGAGAAATGCATAATGCATAATTACAAATACAGTTCATAACTCAGCAGACCGGTGCCACGATATAAAGTCTCCCCCAATACAAAGTTTCCCTCTCAAGCAGAGTCCCCTTCTGGGTGAAACTCTATATTGAAAGAAATTTTCTGATATAAAAGTGTAATATTTATATCATGTTATAGTTAAATAATTTAGCAACGGACATGTAAACTAAAGGTGGGGGAAGGTTGCCAAAGATGGACCAGCGCCTAAGATGGACCACTCCGTGATTGGCCACAAGGATTGAAACTGTATCGTAATTTGATGCTGTCGTATCTAGCAGGTCACAAGATAGATTGAATGAAATAATTAATTAGACATCCGCTACACCGAAACACCTTCGAGAAAACAGACAAAACGTTAATTGACATTGCTTGATCTAATAATAGTTTCGGGGTAAAATGAATACAAAATCGAGGCCGGACCTGCTGAAAAGTTTGGAATTCGTCTATGAACTAAGTTTTTCAATTCTTTACAAGATATCATAACCAGAAAATCCAATATCAGAACTTTTTAAAAAGTTAAATGAGTTGGAAGTGGGTGTGTGCAAGTTGCCTAAGATGAACCATGTGTGGTCCATGTTAGGCGACTATCTATGAACACGGTCCAATCATCATTGATGCCCATTATTACTAATGCAATTAGCTGCTATATATTCTATTAAGCTAGCATTTGTAATTTGTTATAGACAGCGATGTGGTCGATGTTGAACTGTGAGAAAGATCAGAAAATTCTTTGTTTAAATTTTTAAATTTTTATTTTTAAGTCTAAAAAAATTACAATTTAATATTTTGCCTTTTTTTATTATTTATTTAAATATATTCTACTAAGCTAGCATTTGTAATTTATTATAGACAGCGATCAGGTCGATGTTGAACTGTGAGAAAAATTAGAAATTTCTTTGTTTATATTTAAAAAAATATATTTTACAGTTTTTTAAATAAAAAACTACAATTTAATGTTTTTCTTTTTTATTATTTATTTAAATATATTCTACTAAGCTAGCATTTGTAATTTATTATTAACAGAGACATGGACAATGCTGAACTGTGAAAAAAATTAGAAAATTCTTTGTTTATATTTTAAACAAAATATTTTTGAGTCTTTAAATTACAAAAAATTACAATTTAATTTTAATTTTTTTTATTACTTATTGAAAAGTTGCATAATATGTATTGTTTAATGTAAGTTCATTTTAGCAGAAGTGGTTTATGAATTAAGACTGTTTATCAGCCTTTAACAATACATTTTTCCATGGTCCATCATTGGCGCCCATGCTCCTAAGATGGACCACTAAAGCGATTTTAATTTTTAATTTTTTTTTTCATTCTATTTATTTAAATGAAATTTTTATTGCATCCAATGGTGTCTCAATACCTAATCTATGTAACGACCGTGTTGCATAGTTATTTTCTCATAATTTGTGGCGAAAACGGAGATCATCCTTACGTGGTCCATCTTTGGCAACCTTCCCCTACATGTAAACTAAAGGTTTAATTTTCTCATCTATAAATTGCACGCAACCCTGTAGAATATTTCACGCTGAACGAGAAATAGGCTACTTTATTTTATCGACGGAGGAAATATTCTCTCCCCGGAGACTTTTTTTCAGAACATACTCTCGGGAGGTGGGGGAAAAATTTATTCTGGAACAGATCCGCCGGGGGAGAATCTTTTCGAAATAAAGTCTCCGGTGGTAGACTTTTAGGGGGAGATTCTGTCACGCGACACCGGTGGCCTTCCTCGTTGGTATCCGTAACCATCCAACACACCAGCGTTTCCCAAAGTGGGTTCCGCGAGGCGAGCACGGGGTTTCCGCGAAAAGTTATAAAATAATCAACATTTTTTGCGAAAATGCACCGAAATTTTTGAAACTGCAGCCAATGGACTTTTGTGTTTTGTCCTCACCCATTGAGCTTTCACTGCCCATTAGAAATCCAGTTACAATTTATAGACATCGATCACCGCTGAGACGTACGTAGGTCAGAGTTGTAAACCTGAACAGCAACTCAGCCATCTTTTTCATTCATTCATTCATTTCGAGGATTTATATAGCGCGTCTTCAAGAAATCTACTCAGAGACGCTCCCAGCCCAGCCACAGCTAAAAAATAGGATTTGAGATACTTGAAAAATGCAGAGGAATTTAGACTAGGCATAAGTCGCAAGGTTAGTGGAAGACCATTCCAGATAGCGGGACCCACAACAGAAAAGGCTCGGCGCTGTCTCATAGAAGTGCGAGCTCGCGGCACCAAAAGCTCACCCGTTGCCGCCGAGCGAAGAGCTCGACGGGCTGCAAGGTCTGAGACAGGTCGACAAAAGCTAGACAAGTACGACGGAGTACAAGAAAGACGGCATCGCCAAACAAGTGCAGCAACTCGGTAGGAAATGCGCTGTGAAACAGGGAGCCAGTGGAGAACGTCACGCATATAAGCAGAGACGGGGACATATTTAGGAATGCGGCCAATGAGGCGAGCAGCCGAACGAAGGACTCGTTCAAGGCGCCCAATCAGTCCAAGTGGCAGACCCACAAGTACCGAACTGCAGTAATCAATTCTACTAGTGACAAAGGCATGCACAAGAGTCAAAGTTGCACTATGAGAGAGGCATCTTGAGACAACTCGGAGTTGACGAAGCTGGTAGTAGCAACTACGAGTGACCAAATTGATATGCTTTGAGAAATTAAGCTCTTGATCCAAAGTAATTCCAAGATCTCGCACTGTGAGAGAGAACGAGATATCAGGGAAAGTTCCTGTTATTAAGTGAAGGTCAATGGATGCCAATTGCCTGCGAGTACCAAACCAGATGAACTGAGTTTTAGCGGGATTTAGTAACAAACGATTAGATGCCATCCATGATGAGAGAGTATCAATGGCATTGGACATTAAAGATACAGTGAACACTGCATCAGCAGCAAAGCAGTGAGCATAGGCCTGCACGTCGTCAGCATAGAGTTGGTGCAGGAGACCACACGCAGACAACAAGGAACTAATACCAGCTGTATAGAGGACGTACAGTAAAGGGCCCAACACTGAACCCTGTGGCACACCAAAAGGGCTGAGACCCAACCGGATCTAAAGGCACCCGAAACCACACAGTTAGTGCGCCCAGCTAGAAAAAGAGCGAAGCCATTCTAAAGGAGCACCAGTCAAGCCAAAGGAAGCAGAGAGACGATGTAGCAAGATAGAATGGTCAACAGCATCAAAAGCGGCACTAACAACAAAGAGCTAAAAGTGTGCCCTGACCACGGTCTATGGCGCCATACAAATCAGACAATAGGAGAACCAAAAGAGTTTCAGTAGAATGATTTCTACAAAAACCTGACTGTTGAGAGGGGAGTAACCCATTCATGTCCAAATATGCAATTAATTGGTTTGCAACTATGCGTTCTAAAATTTTAGATGAAAAAGTAACATTGGCAATTGGTCTTTGTTGTCATTATCCCGACCGAGACTAATCTGAGGCTATTATTCTGAGCACGATTAGGCTTAAGCCTAAACGCGACAGCTTAAAAAGTACCGCCAGTCCCCCAAGTCAAATTATCGTACTGCGCTGTTGTGACAAATAATAATTTTATTAGTTGGTGTAAAAATTTACCAAAATTCAGTTACTGTATTGTAAGCTTGTGTTCTAGAACTCTCTTCTTGATTTAAGTGATAGGGTTACAGCTGACAATAAGAATCCAGCTTTCAAGTGTCAAGCCAATAGTAGAGAAAAATGCATAATAAGAAGAAACATGCATTACTTCATGTGCGCTACTCTCAGTATTGTGGTACACAAGTCGTGATTTTCAAAACAGTTCAACTTAATTTTTCAGATAAGAGACATATACTTTCTGCAATAGTGTTTTGGTATTTTTGCTATATTGTCCATATTAGCATGCTTCCTAGGCGCTATGCATAGGCTACTTCAGTTCGTTTAGTTGATATTGGGGTTCCGCAAGAAAATATTAGGATATGAAGGGTTCCGTGGCCCAAAAAGTTTGGGAAACGCTGCAACACACTGACGTATGCACATAATAATAACATTGCAAGGTACGATTGTAGGGACATTGGGAGAGACAGCTCTTATTTTTCGAGGATGCTGGCCTGCTACAGAGATATTCGACGGTTGTCGTTACGTAAATGGAAAAGACGATCTTCTAGATGGGCGTCCATTTTACGGAAAGGGCGACGTGTGCGTATGCGGTAAGGATCTGTGCAACGAAAGCCAGAAGTTCCAGCTGACGCTGAAGTTGCTGATAATGGCAATGGCGACTGCACTGATGAACATTTTCTTCAATTGATTGGATCAATAATATGGTGCATGCGAAGCTTAAACAGACATTCCTTATTATAAGAGCTTCATGCTCGGCAATATAAAGGATGTAGGCCTAAATATTCCAGATGATTTTGTATCAATTAGACATATTTCACCACTATGTATAGTTAATTGTACTTGTAAGAGACGTTACTTAATACTTTTTTAATACTGAACACCAATGGGAATAATTTTGCTGGCATGAACTTTTTGGTATGTAGATCTAAGGTGTCCGGACAATTCGTCCCCGGACAATTCGTCCCGGACAATTCGTCCCGGACAATTCGTCCCCGGACAATTCGGACCGGACAATTCGTCCCCGGACAATTCGGACCGGACAATTCTTCCCCGGACAATTCGGACTGGCTATAGCCTACTTTAGCCTCAGTCTATGCGTGACTTGTCCATTCTGGAGTAGGCCAACCTATTGCTTTCCAAATATACCTTTAATGTCATAGCCAAGTGAGGTAACGTGTTATATTATGTTTAGGCCTACATTTGCTTTGAGAACAATGAAATAATTTTCAATTTCGAATTGAATTTTAATGCGCAGCAGTATCTCCGGTCGACATCTGTATACGGTAATGGTGTCCGGGACGAATTGTCCGGGGACGAATTGTCCGGGACGAATTGTCCGGGGACGAATTGTCCGGGACGAATTGTCCGGGACGAATTGTCCGGGGACGAATTGTCCGGGACGAATTGTCCGGGACGAATTGTCCGGGACGAATTGTCCGTGGACGAATTGTCCGGGGACGAATTGTCCGGGAACCAGATCTAAACTGAATACAACAACTGTTTTATTGGAATTCTGTTCTCAATAATTATTGTTAGGCTATATGATTTAATCGCTAGTCTTTTAACAAAAGACGCCAGGAGAACGCACCCAAAAGATGCGGGTCATATTACTCTGACACTGTTCAGCTGTGCGAAAACATCATGAAACCTCTGAAAAGACTTGTCATTTATAAAAGGAAATAAAAGCGCTTGATATTGACGAATTAGACGACGACGACGTTAACGATGACGAATAAACCCGATTAGATAAGACAACGTCATTCGGACGAACTCGGCAAGACTAACTTGTAGAGGCCCTGTAGCCTATACGGTCTTGCGCATTCTAATGGTTTTGATGTTGCGCTGAATAGAAAGGCAGCAAGCGAACTTATTTACCGGGTTACGATTCCGTTATTCGTTACTGCATCACACAATCGGCACGTGCGGTGTCCTATTATATTATAGTGAGCAATAATAATTATTATATTATGGCAACGGTTCTCAGCCCTTTATAAGTGCGGCGACCCCTTGGTAACATTCCTGGAGTTGTGACGACCACAACAACTAAAGTGATCGAGTTACCTCGCCCCTTCACTGCATAATTATGTGTTACCATAGACTGCAGAGGGAGCAAATGCCGCTCTCGTTTCTGGCGAGTCTGGTTTTCGGGTAAGTAGGACTATGCCAGAAAATATCAAACAAACTATGCTTGAAGTTCAACGCTCATTAGACTATCACGCCACATTATCTCCCAGTTACAATTTGCCCGAATCGAGTTAGATACTAGCTCATAACCACGGTGGCTATATGGATAGTAGAAATTCGCGGTAAAAAGTTCGGAATTCACGGTACCATGTAGCCTAGTAGGTTAAATAACGGCGACAATCGCAGCAAATTCACGAGCCAAAATTTGCCCGAAAATCGCGGCAATTCGTGTCATTTGGGGAAATTCATGGCATTCAAGCCGTGTGCCACAGATCACAGAATTCACGGTTTGAATGACATCGAGAATTTCTACAATCCCCAGTCATGGAGCCAGATAGATACGATAATCTTGCGATCATTAACATTGAACGTGCAGCTATACATGTAGGTCTACAACTCTACATGTTCTGCAGCTGCAGATATAATTATACCGGTCCGCCATTGAGACTTTTAGAAGGCTCAAGCAGGACCGATGAGAGGAATTTATGGACCATAGGCAGAGATTTCACCGGTCCCTAAACTGTCTTAAGGCTAGGCCCATACGATGAAAAATTAGAGCCGCTTTATAATAGAAGATTAAATACGATACAATAAAACAATAGACTCTATATAATTTATGAATTTATTCAGTTGTTCATTTGATATACATGTATATAAACTGATTGCAGTTAGGCGTCAGGAATATTAGGCCTATACCTTAAAGGTGTGCATAATAAACTTTTCATATAGACCTAGTCATTTTCGGTTCATGAAACGTTGCTGTTTTGGACAATAACAGCTGTATACATGTAGGGCCTACCATAATTAACACAGTTTTTTTGCATGAATTAAAACGTAAAAATTTACCCAATTCAGGACATTCTGCTCCTAATTAGGCCTACATATGATACTATCTATAGCCTATAGTGTAAGTGCGCGTTTTGTTTAGCTTCTCTTGAAGCTGTGCCAGTGGCGCAGCCTGGAATTTATTATAGGGGGGTTGGCCTGGCCGGATGCCCTCTCTGACACCAACCCAACAGTATTACAGAAAATAAAAGGGGAATACAGTCACAAAGGGAATAAAGCAAAAAAGTAACTATTATTGCAGAGAGAATCTGATGTCCATCGATCTATTACAAATTTTGCTTATGGTACGGCTGTTGCAAATAAAATGTAATTGATGAAGCTTTCACAAAATCATTGTTTGTAGCATATTAGTGTAAGGGAAAGAGTCGTCATCTGAGATGGATTTTGAACCTTTCTGACCACCGTGCTGACTGACCAACTTGACGAACGTGCATGGTGCGTTATGTTTTTGAATCGTCAAAAGACAGGAAGTGGTCTCACTAGAAGTGTCACATATGACTATTTTCTGTTTAAATATTTGATTAAATATGGCCATAATGACTGTGTAAATATAAATTCCATTTATGCCTGCAAAATTTGATTTAAAATTCCTACTTCTGGCCAAGATATTGGCAATAAAGATAGGGGGTCTTTTTATGACTCACCCTGTACATACGGCACATAATATCATGGCTCTTGTAAGGGGTTCTCTGAATGCACTTTATAAAAGTCTAGATACACTCATTCATCCATCCATCCATCCATCTTTCCATGCGTACACACATACATACATACATACATACATACATACATACATACATACATACATACATACATACATACATACATACATACATACATACATACATACATACATACATACATACATACATACATACATACATACATACATACATACATACATACATACATACATACATAAACTCACAGATACATACATGCACAGACACGCATAGCCTACATGCATAAAATTATATTATTGTACATGCATGCACACATGCATACATTAAAGGATCGCGTATACGTGACGAAACTTTAGAAAACCACAGAATGAAGGTGGCCATTTATCATGTGCGCTTCGACTACTCTATCACAACGACATCTAAAATATGTTTTTAAAATTGTATGGGCTAGGCACACAAGTTATTTCTACCGGTCAGCTCGTCTAGTAGAACGTTGTAGAGCTTTTAATACGGTGTTGGTTATAACTATAGTTAAACATAGAACATCTTGCATAGCCTCAGCGCAAGGCTTGCTGGCTGGAACTCATCTCTCATGGTCCTTGCAGTTAAAAGTTACACTTTTTCATAAACTTCTGAGATATCTAACTGAGCAGGTGAGTGTTGTCTTTTTGTGGTGAAACTTTAACCTCATGCTGCTGCCTTTTAATTAACTCATAGAACCAGTGACTAACGAAACAAATAGGACTAGACATTAGTTATGTGTAGAAAGTGAAAAAAAGCAAACAAGGACTTACATAAGTGAGCTTCAACAAAAGCGGTTCTGTATCCGCCAAAATATTAACGTCTATGAACAGGAGCCCTCACCGTTTAGGGAGCCTCAAATATGCAAAATGAATATATTTTCATCGTTGTCA
Organism: Lumbricus terrestris; assembly: GCA_949752735.1. Classification (NCBI taxonomy): domain Eukaryota; kingdom Metazoa; phylum Annelida; class Clitellata; order Crassiclitellata; family Lumbricidae; genus Lumbricus; species Lumbricus terrestris. Next base: position 17,966,891 of record OX457043.1, on the reverse strand, counting down.
GGAATTGTTTGGCAGAACTATAATATATAGTATAGGCCTATAGTTGATGAGGTATAATGCGTCGTATTCTTTCAAAGTTCGACCAGGACAGTTCTTCGTATTGCCTATACCTGCTGTATTGTGTATTGATGGGCACATTAGGCAGCCTACAAGAGCACACATGAAACTATATTATAGCCATTTTACACGCAGACAAAGATGGTAGGCACAATTAATTTGGTGCTAATTCGTTTCGTATAGACCTACGTTTGTGCATAAGCCGATGGCACCATGGGAGTTCTTTATTAATAATTAATAGAAATTTGGGTGTAGGTCTATGCCCGTTTCAGTGCTTCAGCTATATATCCCCAAAACCTGGAGTGAGAGTAAGGACTCCTGTTGAAAGATGACTAACAAAAAAATATAGCTTGTTAATAGTTATTATTGTTGAAACATGTGGATTCTGCACGCTAGTTGAGTGAAAGAAACTTTTCTCACAAATTTTTTATGAAATACAACTTGTGCGGCGATTCGTAAAAGATGTTTCACATGCGAAGAGAATTGAAAATTGAGTTGTTTTATCAGGGCATTAATTTGCTAAGATTTTAGATGATCTTTTTTGAAAAAATAATGTGTGACAAAGTCACAAAGGCCTAAGGGAACAATGATATTGTTGAGGTTCGTGTGGCTAGTCAAATCCTGCCTTTTCTCCCGAGGTCGATTGCACAGAGAGCGTTTTGAAAATTCTTTTGCTGAGAGAAGCGTTTTATAAAATATGGTCAGATAAAATACAATGCAATACAAAGCAATACAAATATTATTGTTGAAATAATATTATGTATGACCTGTGACACGTACGTACGTACGTATAACATATAACATATACAATTGTATGTATGTATGAATGTATGTAGTAAAGTGTGTATTGTACGTATGTGTGCATCAAGCAAATTAATACAGCGTATAATATTGTACAAGAGCGCAACTAGACATACTGATGCGATGAGTTGGCTGTTCGTTTTCCTGCTTATTTCGGATCTGTTAGTTTATTCCAAAATGAAATACAGACTTTGCGAGTTGACAATTGACAGACAGACCAAAGTTTCATTGTTTCTAGTTTCAGTAGCAAAGACAATGGCTTCCGTCTTGCTGGTGTTTGCATTGATACTCATCGGCTGTAGAGTCTCAGAGACCTACGTCACATGTCACCTCTGTTACCCAACTGCCGCCGGGATGTCAGATCCCTGTAAGGACCCGTTCACACCGAATGGAACAGCCACCTGCGTTGGATCAATCTGCACGAAAACGTACGCAGACTGTGGCGCCGCACCAACCGATTATTATTGCCAGGGCTCAACAGGTACGTCTATTGCGAGTTTGACAATAATTAGCAAGCAATATTCATATTCAATTAAATTAGCAACCGCTATTCAAATTCAATTCAATTAGCAACCGATATTCAAATTCAATTCAATTAGCAGCCGATATTCAAATTCAATTCAATTAGCCACCGATATTCAAATTCAATTCAATTAGCCACCGATATTCAAATTCAATTCAATTAGCAACCGATATTCAAATTCAATTCAATTAGCCACCGATATTCAAATTCAATTCAATTAGCAACCGATATTCAATTTCAATTCAATTAGCAACCGATATTCAAATTCAATACAATAAACAACCGATATTCAAATTCAATTCAATTAGCAACCGATATTCAAATTCAATACAATAAACAACCGATATTCAAATTCAATTCAACTAGCAAACAATATCCAAAATTGATTCAACTAGCAAGTAACATTCAAATTCAACTCAATTGGCATGTAATTTTCAAATTCAATTCAATAAGCAAGCAATATTCAATTTCAAACAAATCATTTAGCATGCAGTATTCAAATTAAATAAATTAGCATGCAATATTCAGGGCTGTCTTACTGTAGATGCGTCTGAGAATGGCTGTGACGGTATTGATAGAACTAAGAACAGACTCACTTCACTGCTATTCAAACCATGCAGCAGTCATGCTATGAATGCTTCTCGGAATCACTTTAATCGAAAATCAAGCGCGTTGTAAATGCGACTTGCATGCTAATATAATTTAAGGGCTACTTCTAATTATGTTCGACCCTCAACTCTTTTAATTTGTTATCTGTTCTAATCTTGTGTAATCTGTATTTGTCACCTCTGCATTTCTTTATGTTTTGGCTCGACCTCATGAATGTACTAACTCTGTAGATGAGCCAGCCGAAGTCGAGTCTTTATAGCTGGTCTATTTGGCCTTTTCGGCTGACTAACTGGCCAAACATTAATATGTTAAGTCCAATTTTTAAATTTAATTGTATTTATCATAAAGTATTATTTCTGGAATAAGTTACCTACATGCATATAGTAGTTTCCAAAATGAACGTTTTTGTCTTTCGTTGCTCCTTTTCCGCAAGCGCTTGAAAACCAGTCTCTTTGATTGTAGTTTGGTGTCAGGTCGGAGCGCCCCTGAGGAGCTTTTCTTGAAGTGGTTCTATATAAATTTAGGATTACAGTTACAATTATGCTAGATTGTTATGTTATCGCTGACAAGTAGTCAATCAATTGTATTTGCATAGCGCATCTTTTACATCCCTGCAAATTCTCCGGTTTGCCTGTCTATAATTATGTTAATTTAACTATTCAGGTCTAATTCCTGTTGTCTGAATCATTTTGTAGGTTATTACGTGTTTCGCGGTTGCTCAAACTCGACGATACGGTACGACCAATGCTCGACGCTTAGTTTCACTGGCGGAAATGTCCTCTACTGCTTGTGTAACACCGACAGATGCAACGACGCTCAGGTCGTGATACCCAGCAACAAGATGGCGGCCGCTGTCATGGCGGTCATGGTGTCGGCCATGTTTGTCTGAAAGAAATGACATAAAAATTCCCACGATATATTCATATCTGTGTGTATTAATACATAGCTGTTTGTAGACCTATGGATAATGGATGTATGTATGTACATGCATCATTAGATTCATTACGTATGTATTTTTGCCCTTATCTATTCTGTTAGCTGCCAGTGGCGCTTTCTGTTGTGTTGTTTGACTCGGGTCTGTTGAAAAATAAGTTAGCCCCTCCCACTCCTGGCTTGGCCGATCAGGAGCGTTCCAACACTTAGGCCATTAGTGTTAAGTTACCGAACCTGTTGTAGCCGACCTGCGTGCCGTGCGAAGCTGGCCGTATTTCGTATAACCTTGTAGCCTACCTGTAATCGTTCTGCGGTGTGTCAGATTGAATTTGAATAAACGAATATTATTTTTTATGCATCTATATTCTATAGATTTAATACAACAATACCGGTATGGCGCATTTAAACTTAATCATAAACGTTCTTGACGTGCTAGATGGGATAATGTCATTTAAAGTCATCGATAAGAATGTTCGGAAATTAAGTGACAGGTGTAGGCTACATGTAACACGAAATGTCATCGAGGATAAATATTTGTGTCGTATCTGAGAATTTCTAAAACGCCTCTTGAAGTACTATAGCCATTCAGAGGCGCTGCAGCCTGACATGCAGTACTGAAGGAAAGCCCTAAGAAGTTTCAAGCAACGAAGGGTAGTCGTGCATGGGACTGTTACTAGAATCTTACTACGAATTGAGGGCCCGCGATGGTCAAGGCACTGTGTTGGGCCCTGGCGGTCCTTGCCCGGAGAACCAGAGGATCAAGTCCATCGGCAGAAGAAATATAAGAGAGCATGGAGTTTGCGCGTTATGTCACAACGATATCTGGAGAATAGTGTCTCTGTCAAGTTCCTAAGACTACCATAAGTGCTATGTACTTTGCATTTTATACGAGAGGCAACGGGAAGCCAGTGTATGACAACATTGGGGTGGGGATAAATGTGGGAATAGCGAGGAAAACGAGGAATGAACCGGGTTGCCAAGTTTATAGCTGTCAGTATATGGAGATAAACGGAGATAAACGTGCCTTGGGTTAGCCAAAAGATATAATGAATCGCAATAGTCAATGCGACAGAAGGCGAAAGAATTGACTGTAACTGTAAAGACATAGTCATGAATAAAAAGACCTCCTGATGACTCTCAGTCGCTTCTGGTGATAGCAACACGAACGCACTAAGGTGCTTGGAAGCCTTGGAGGACGGTGGCTGCTATTAAGTGTGACACATAAATTACGGTATATATATATCTATCTATCTATCTATCTATCTATCTATCTATCTATCTATCTATCTATCTATCTATCTATCTATCTATCTATCTATCTATCTATGTAATTTATTTAGCGCCCCTTCAAGGAGTCTACTCAGAGGCGCTCCCGACCCAAGCCCGGTCAAAAAGAAAAGTCTTGAGCAATCTATAGAAAGAGCCAGACATATTCCGAGGGTGGGAACGCAGGTTAGAGGGAAGGTCATTCCAAGCGGAAGGTCCAGTGACCGAAAATGCCCTGTTCTGCCTAGTGGCAGCGCGGGCATAAGGAACCATGAAGTCACCTCTAGAGGCCGAGCGCAGAGATCGGCGACCCACAGCAGTTGAGGTCAAGGTGAAGAACTCACAGAGATAGGAAGGTGCTGTGCCCAAGACGCAGCGCCAAGCAAAAGAAGTAACCCTGAAATGAATGCGTGACTGAACCGGAAGTCAGTGTAAGACATCACGAATATAGTCAGAAATGTGGCCAAATTTGGGGGCGCCACCCACCAAGCGTGCAGTCGCCCGCAGGACCCCTCCAAACCACTTAAACGAACCTGAGGAAGGCCAAAGTAGAGAGAAGAGCAGTAATCCAATCGATTAGCAATAAAGACATGGACCAAGGTGGAAACGGAAGAGGAAGACAGAGAACGAGACACGACTCGCAGCTGACGCAAATGGTAGTAACATGAGCGAGTCAATGCCTTGAGATGATCAACAAAAGACAGCTCCGAGTCCAGGACGATACCCAGATTGCGCACAGATGTGGAAAAAGCAAAGGTGGGGAATTCAGAGGTTAGAGACCCCAGATCAATGTTAGTCCCAGCCATTCATGGGCGCCCGCAGAAATTTTCGCATGGGGGGCAAAATTTTTACGATAGTCACAATTAAATTTTGTAGTAGCAAGAGCTTGAAAATGCAATGCTGCATGGAAATTAGGAATACGGATATTTTTCAAAGAAGTTTCTTATACAAATTTCTCAGTTTCATTTTGTGCATTATTTTTAATATGAATAGTTTCCTTAGAAATTTGTTACAAATCAAATAGCAGATCTATGTTAAAAAGTAGTTTCCTAAAGGTGCGCTATATAATTCCATAGAATGAACGAATAACTAAATGAACGTAAAAGGTGTTCGTTTGCTGCTTCTAAAGCGCCACTCGAAAGCCAATCGCAGGGCACCAGCAGTTTCACATGTTCTGCATCGAGTCAGAAGCCTATTCCCAAGAGTAGTCAGAATGAGGTCCGAGTCTGGTAGCCAGAGGGCCAGAGTAACTGTTAATGCAGGTATCGTTTATGAAGGTGGAGGATCTGAGGATCAGATGAGTGCGGGTATCAATTCTTTTGAACAGATCTCTTTGTCAGTTTTGTTAAAAACCCAAAAGTAGTAGTTAAAAAACATAGGTTTCAATTTTCCAGGGGGGGCAAGTGCCCCCCCCCCCTTGCCTCTATGTGCGGGCGCCCATGCAGCCATTTGGCCTACAGTTTGACCTGGGCAAAATTGCTTCAGAAGCTTTTTAAAAAGTTTCCTGCTCAGAATCATTCGATTCGCAAAATAGGCCTAATTAGGCATACCCTAATCGCCCGATCTTTTTCAAAATCCAACTGCCCACAATGTTGCTATCCGGAAGGTCAAATGGCACAAAATGAAATGCAGTTTGTGTCCTGGTTTTGTGGAATAATACTTCGGATTTGTCTCAAACGCATGTGTAATTCTATGGAATTCATTTAGGTAATGGGATAAGATAGTGGATCAGTCGTCTGTAATTGGGCCAATTTTGGCCAAGAGACTACGGTCCAAGTCGACGAAGTCGATCTAGTCGATCGTCGACCGAGCCAAGTCGAGATCGAGTCGTCGAAAGGTTGCGCACGATCGACTCGATCGACTGCGGTGTATAATAACCCGTGTTGAGTATCACTTGTTTAACAATAAATTATTATATATAGGCCTATATAGTTGCCGTGAAAAATAGGGATAACGAATACGGCAATAATTTTCTCGCTCACAATGTCTCTGTTGTTAGCGGGTTAAAATAATGCTTCTGACTATTATAGCTATTAGCCTATATGCAATCCGATAGGAGAGAACCAGCTTATTCATAGGCGTCCAGTCAAAACAAAATTGATTCAGAAGTATGGGTCAAAAGCAATCCCAGCCTCTTTCCAGGTAAAATCAAAAGGGACATGCCGTCAGACCAGCGATGCCACTCCTAGCTTTTTCCACCTAGATCTAGGTATTTTCGGTCTTGTCTAGGTTTCTAGTTTTTTTTGTCAGGATCTAGCCTTTTTTGTCACCGCGGTTTTTTCGACTTTTTACATACAAATGTATTTATTTTTAACTGAAAATGCACAAAAGACTTGAAAAAATCGAAAATTTTGTGAATTTGGACAAAAAATTGTAAATTTTGGGAGCGAAAGACTAAAAAGGTCATCAGAAATTTTTCGGGAAGGACAAGAGAGCAAATTTAAGTCATCGGACGACTAAAAAAAGTCAGAAATTTCAAGCCGAAAATTGGAAAAATCCATGTATTTTACAGGAAAATCGTCAATCTAGCCTTTTCTAGATTTGGTTTGACCGGATCTGACCTTTTTCAAAATCCAGAGTGGCATCCCTGAGTCAGACGGCTAATGTGGAGTAGGAATAATGCAAACATTCATTCATTACATTCATTGACTATGGGTTTTTTGGGCTATCTACCATACAGGAGTCTTTTAAGTTTTTAAAAGTGAAAGATATGTGACAGATAGAAAGAGTTGAGTTCGTAATCGTAATCTTCTAATTTCTAGAGCGCCTCTCGAAAGTCAAGCGCAAGGCCCCAGCTTATTGACGAGCGTCGTGCATAGTCTGTAGCCTGTAGGGTTGTCCAAATGAGTGGTCCGAGGAAGTTCGTTGTTGATCTCTCAACAACACTGTAGGTATATAATATATTTATAAGCTGACGCAACATTCATTACATATTATGTAATGAATGTTGCGTCAGCTTATAAATGTACTAGCTGAATTACCCGGCGTTGCCCGGGAAGTATAAGTTTTTGTCCTCTGACCCCGTTCCCACTCCGCCATTCTCACTCCGCCTTCCATCGCCCCCGAAATGTCGGTATTTTGCCCGCACGCTGGCCCCCGCGTTATGGAGAAGTCACCAACCTCTCCGCTAGGTGTACAGGTCTGGTCAATAATTGAAGGGCTTATTTCCAAAAGCTGCTAAGTCCACTCGACACGTAACTGAGAAAAACGACTTTTTCTGAAAATTCACTACCATTGACTGCAACGTGTTTTTTCCATAAATTGTTCTTAGATAAAGGAAGTTTTTGAAATCTACGCTTCTTTATTCCAATTATTTGCAGTTATATTCGCATTATTTACGTCCATAACATCGTTTTTTGCTACGCGGTCATTGTAATGTTCGTATAACATTATTTAATATGTTTAATTCACAAAAGACGATATGATGTGAACACGAGTCAAGTCCGGAAACAACACTACCCAGACCCTATATCGAAGAGTCATCGTTCACATATGTTACATCTCCCCTTTTAAAGTAATTATAGGGTGGCTCTATATCGAAGTCATTATTCACAGTGTTACAAAAGGGGTGACTATATCGAAGTCATTATTCGCAGTGTTACAAACAGGGTGACTCTATATCGAAGAGTCATTATTCGCATATTTTACATCTCCACTTTACAGTAATTAAAGGATTTAATTCAAATGGTAATCACTAAATCTGACAGGAAGCTTAGAGGTTCTACCACTCCGAGTTTTCATGTTCGAAATAAATCCACTTGTTTCGGTATTTTCCATTGCGTATTGATTATCAGATGATCTTGCCAGTGCTTGGAAATCAGGAGCCGAAGGTTCTATTACTTCGCCTTGATCTTGAACCTGAGCTGCTATATCCTCCATTGGAGGTCTTCTGCCAGGTGGATCTTCTTTGGTTTGTATGAGATCCCTTCTGTTTCGTCTAAGGACCGACCCTTCTTCTGTGTTGACAATATATGAACGAGGGGCAGAGTGCGCTCGACTCACTTCTCCACGTGTCCAAGTTCCATTATGTTGAACACGAACAACATCTCCTTCGTTCAAGGTCGGAAGAGGCCTGGATGTTCGGTCATGATACATTTTCTGTTTTTGCTGTCTAAATACCAAGTCCTTTCTGGCATACATTACTTTTGGTTTTAGATTTTGGCTGAGTGTTGGGAGTTTTGTCTTTAATGATCGGCTCATCAGCAATTGAGCAGGACTAACATCTAGACCTGATAGCGGAGCATTACGGTACTGTAACAGTGAAATGTAAGGATCTGTGTTGCTGTCGTGGGCTTTGCGTAGCAGCTGTTTAACTGTCTGAATCATGCGTTCTGCTTGACCGTTTGATTGTGGGTATCTTGGGCTGGAGGTTGTAATTTTGAAACCCCAATCCTGTGCAAAAAATTGAAACTGTCTACTGGAGAATGGCATATTATCTGCCATAATTTCTTCGGGTATTCCATGCCTTGCAAATATTTCTTTCAGTTTCACAATAACAGATTCAGACGTTTTATCTTCCAGTAACGCAATTTCTGGATATTTGGAAAAATAATCAACTACTAGAAGATAATCTTTAGCTGCAAACTGAAAAATATCAATTCCAACTTTGGCCCAAGGTCTTTGTGGAACCTCATGTGGCATCATTGGCTCAGACTGTTGCTTTCTTCTGTACACATTACAGATAGAACATCTACCCACCATTTCTTCGATTTCACGAGAAATTCCAGGCCAGTACAGGCAGGAACGTGCCATGGCCTTTGTTTTCTCTATACCCAGATGTCCTTCATGCAACAAAAGCATCATTTCTTTTCTTAGAACTTTGGGCATAATGAGTTTGCTTTCATGAAACAAAACCCATCCAGTTCATAAAGGTCACCTGCTAATGTTTGGAATTTCTTTGCCTCTGTTGTAAGGTCTTTCATGTTCATGGGAAATCCATCGCGAATCCATTTCTTAAGTCGGTGAAGCTCAGGATCTCGCTCAGTCTCAAATCTAACCTGATCCAACCTTTTGTTGCTGGCCGGGAAATCATTGAGTATAGTGTGCACCATCACTTCGATGTCATCATGTAATTCTTGATCTCGTGTGTCAAGACCCTGGTTTGTGGTTGCTCTGGAGAGTGCATCTGCTACATGCATCTGGTTTCCTGGTGTATATTTCAGTTCAATTTCAAATTTCAGCAACCTCAACAACATACGCTGCAACCTTGGAGAAGACTTGTAGAGGGGCTTTAACAATACACTTTCCAATGGCTTGTGATCTGTTAACACGAGAGTCTTTGAACCGTAAATGTAGTGGGAGAATTTTTCACAAGCAAATACAATTGCTAACAGTTCTTTCTCAATTTGAGCGTATCGTGTTTCAGCATCATTAAGAGCTCGAGATGCATACGCTATAGGTTGCCCATTCTGAAGTAGCACCGATCCCAGTCCTGTAGAAGATGCATCTGTCTGAATACAAGTTTTAGCTTTCGGATCAAAGAATTTTAGTACTGGAGCTGAAGCAATTGCCATCTTGAGCTTACAAATTGCCTTTTCATGCTGATCACTCCACATCCATTCCATGTTTCCTTTCAACAACTGTCTCAGTGGCTCAGTGACTGATGAGAAATTTGGTATGAATTTAGAGATGTAGGTGACCATTCCTAGAAAGCGTTGCAAGCTTTTCTTGTCGTTTGGCACTGGCATGTTTAGAATAGCAGTGACTTTGTCTGTATCTGGAGCCACATCTTCACCTGAGATGCGATGCCCTACATACTTAACACTTGAAAGTTTCAGTTGCAACTTGGCTCTGTTGAAACGAACATTGGCTTTTCTGGCTCTTTCTAGAACGTTTCTCAATATGAAATCATGTTGTGTGTCATCCTCGGCAGCAATAATCAAGTCATCGAAAACAATGAAAACACCATCTATGTCTGCAAAGATCTCAAGACTTCGTTTCTGAAAAACTTCAGGCGCTGAAGATATTCCAAATGGAAGTCTCCGAAATGAGAACCTTCCAAAAGGAGTATTAAATGTACAGAGCCTACAACTGTCATCATCCAGCTTCACTTGCCAGAATCCATCCTTCATATCAATAATGCTGAAGACTTTTTTGCCATGAAGCTTTGGAAGAATATCTTCACAGGTCGGAATTGCGAAATGTTCTCTCTTTATTGCTTTGTTCAGATCTCTTGGATCTAAACACAATCTCAGTGACCCATCTTTCTTTTCCACAATCAGTAGACTGTTTACCCAGTCGGTGGGTTCATCTCTTTTTTCTATGATACCACTGTGGACCAAACTTTCCAATTTCTGCTTTAATTTTGGTTGAAGTGCTAATGGAACTCGTCTTGGTGAATGAATCACTGGTTGAATTGCTGGATCTACTGAGATATGATGTTCTTTGGATAACTCCCCAACGCCTTTAAACACATCATCAAATTCATCCAACAATTTACTGGCAGTGTTCATTTCTCTATGTGTGGTGAACGAATCAATTCTGCTCACAATATTCAGGCTGCAACACGAGGCTAACCCCAGGATCGTTGGTGCTCGAGAATCAACAATGTAGAATTCTAGAACGTGTTTCTTGTCTTTTATTCTGGCCTCGAGCACTGTGATTCCCAATGGTTGTATTTTGTTGTTCCCATAAGCAGTAAGTACTGTTTTTGTCTTTTGTAACCTACGTTTTCCCGGAATTCTTTCAAACACAGTGGCTGGCATTACATTCGCTTCTGCACCTGTTTCCAATTTGCATTTGACTGTTTGACCATTGATTACTATGTCCATGCACCAACTATTGGCGTGATTCGTATCCTTTGAACAAAAGTTTGTTGCCACCTCTCCTATGTCAAAATCCTGAACATCAAGTTCTAGCGAATGGATGGCTGCTCTGGATGAACTACGGGATAATATTTCCGAATTTTTATCTCTCATACTGACCCTGCTAGACGCTCTGCACATCTTTGCGAAGTGATTATCTTTTTTACAGTTATGACAAATTTTCCCGAAAGCCGGACACTGCCTAGGCGGATGCCTGGAACCACACTTTCCACAAATGCTTCTGTTTGAGCTATATTCTTTATCGTTCTTTTGGGACGAAAAATCTTTTTCTGATTTTAGTGCATTTATAGCTGTTGAGTCATCACCTCTGATCAGCTTCAGTTGTTCTGCTGTGGCTTCCGCTGCTCTGCAAACCTGTAGTGCTTTCGTTAGTGACAAATCAGGTTCTCTAAGCAGCCGTTCTTGCAAACGAGAGTCTGTGCACCCAAGGACAACTCTATCTCGAATTAATGATTCCTCCTGATCACCAAACTCACAGGTTTTGGCACGGAGACGCAGGGTTGTAACAAATCCATCTATTGATTCAACAGGTGCCTGAACGCACTTCCAAAACTGAAATCGCTCAAAAACCACATTCTTTCTTGGTGAGCAATAATCGTTAAACTTTGCTTTTACAACGTTCATTTTGTTTTTGTCCTCGTCGGGTTCAAATTTAAATGTGTTGAACACGTGTAGTCCTTCATCACCAATGGCACTTAAAAACATCGCCACTTGGATTTTTTCCGGAAGTTCATCGGATCGAGAAGCAAGAAGAAATAATTCAAATTTCTGTAGCCATACCTTCCACGCTTCTTCTACATTTCCCCCATCGAGTTTCAACGACGCGGGCGGTTGAAATCCTTTATTGTATGAGTCAGCCATTGTTCCGAACATCCGACTACAAATTTCTGTTTAAATTTTCTCAAAACGTTCGAAGAGGTTCGTATCACAATTCTTGCAAGAATTATTAATTGTCGACTGCGCCATGTAATGTTCGTATAACATTATTTAATATGTTTAATTCACAAAAGACGATATGATGTGAACACGAGTCAAGTCCGGAAACAACACTACCCAGACCCTATATCGAAGAGTCATCGTTCACATATGTTACAGTCATACTTAATTGCGGTTAGGCCAGATGTGACGTAAAGATTTGAGCTCAAAATAATGACGTCATGAGTTTAGTGAACATAATTATACCGTCTCTAATATATCGTTTTTATAACAGCGAAATTTAAAATATAGAAATATTTTGGATCGCGATCTTTATGTTTTTCTCGGGTGGATCAGAAGAAATAAGCCCAGAATAATCCTCACAAATATTTTCGATGGAAGTAAATATCACGCGACCTCAAACCGTCATGCCATTGGCTGTAGGACTCTGCTAGGCAATGGTGGCGAGCAACGTGAATGGCTTTTGAATCTGTAGGCGCTTATCGCGTGGAAGTTAAAATGTTCACATCTTGGGTTATTAAGTGAATTGACAGCTGAAAATAGTCGCGTTGAACTACACATTTTGGTAAGAATCAATTGCAAAATTTTTGGTAAAACAAATACGCTGTCATTTCCGAGTAGGGTCTGGGACGAAATTCAAAATACATCCGGACATACAAACAGAAGGACAAACTTTCAGACTTATTATATTAGATGATTTACAGTCTACTGAAAGTAGTCATTAATTAAGCTTATTGCAGTATCCGTAACACAGGGCTGCCAACTTTCATTTTTTCCATGCGTGGACGCCTGCAGTCACTCGATATGACATAACCAATTTACTTTAAACAGGACACTGCGTCTGCACAGAGCTTTTTATAACATGCAGTTCTACACAAAAAGTGCTGTTGAAAGTGAATTTGTGCAGTGGTAAAATCAATCTTGGGCAGTAATGATCATTAGAAAAAGGTACGCCTACCTGCAGCCGGTTTACCACGGAAGGGGAAATGAAAAGAAGACTTTTGTGCAGTGCAAAACTAAAACAGGAAGGCCAAATATAAAGAGAATGAACAAAAGGTCATCGGATTTTATAAACGGCGATTTTCGACCTTTTCTGTGAAAAAAAACTGGACAAAATTTATGACAAAGGACTCAAAAAGAAGATCATTAGTTTTTTGGGTCGGCGACCTGTTGCGAAATTTTCTGGAAAAAATTTGGGACATTTCCTGTCTTGAAATAGAGTATCCCCCGTATTAATTGTATCCCCCCAAATTAAAAAAAGTCGAAAAACCCGCTTCCGCGTGTATTTTTTTGAGAAAATTAATTTTCATCTGCTTTGTTTTGAACAATGACACCAACAGGTGTGTTTATTCCTACTAGATAATTTGTTTTACCCTGTTTTTAGAGCACTTAAAACATTTAAAACACTTAAGAACACTCAGAGCCACTAATTAAATTCGAGTTGCCTTTATCTGAGCATTGCCTAGGACACTTAAAACAATTAGAGCCGCTTTAAATTTTGATTACAGCATAAATATTTTTAATAGGCGCATTTTTCAAAAAAGGGGATAGAATGGTTTATCCCCCGGATATTATAGACCGGTTAATTCCATCCGGGGGATAGATTAATTCATCCCCCCGGATAGCTTTCAGGGGGAATACTCCGTTTCGTGTCACCGGCAAGGCAAAAATTTCTGAGAAACGACTGAAAAAGTCATCAGATTTTTCCGTCGGCGACTTGCGAAATGTTTGCGATTTCTTTTCACAAACGACTAAAAAGGTCGTGAGAAATTCTCGCTAATAAAGTCACACACTAGATTTTGCTGGTTGTGCAACGCGCAGTTCTAACAT